>JADLZL010008222.1:0-12992 GCA_015844335.1 Chrysopogon serrulatus | reverse complement strand
CTGTGAAGTTGCTGGGCCGTCGGACCTTTTTTTTTCTAAGTTATGCTTTGGGTTGGGCTGAGGCCCATGGTATAATACGCTTAAGACGGGCCTTATTTTGGTGAGGGCCTTCTAATTTTTTGGTCGTGGGGCTGCATTTTATTGAAGCCCTGTTGTTCCCCCCTCTCTTTTTTCCTGCAATTATGCTGCCCGGCCATTTTTTTTCATCCCCCTACTGTACGGGACGGTGAATGATACGGCTGATATTTTACCCGGTCGGTGGCCTTTATTTATACACACTCCACCGTCACTTGTTCCTATCTTGTCACTGTGCATTGGGGAAGCCTTCCGCTGAATCGGCTTGGTAGATCTGCATTGCTCTGGTGCTCTGCTGATGGCCGGCAGGAAGCGTTCTGCTGAGATGGAGCTTCGTGGACGCGCGTGCAAGCTGATCCGCGAGGTACATGCTTGTATCTGGTTTTGCACATTGATCTTGTGTGTTGGCGTTTTAGGATTACAAATCAGTTGGGCTAAGTGTATGCTTCTGATCTGCAGGCCGGTGAAGGAAGTAGCGTGGCAGAGGGCAGGGTGATGGGCTCGCCTTTGGCTTGGAAAGGCCCCGGCTGTCACTTTTACGAAGCGTCTTCACTTGCAGCTTCCGTTTTCGACTGGTCTTCGTTGACAGGTGCGCTGGAGGATGAGGGACCTTTCGATCCACGTCATGGAGCTGTTGAGGAGGAGTTTGTTTTCGTCCCTCAGGTGATGCCATTTTATATTTGGATCTGATCTGGAGTTCTTGATATGTGAAGCTCAAGTCTTTTTTTAGTGGATTTGGTTGTCGTTGTCCATGTATTTTAGTATGGTCCCAATCTGTTGCCTTTTTATTTTGTTTGACCGATGCTATGTTTGCAGGCTTCCTGGCCTGTTCCCATCTCCAAGCGCTGTCTGTTCACTGAGATCACACGCTGGTTGCGTCTTCAGGTGCATGCCATTGGTGTTCTTGTTCATGACTCTGGGCTGCAGGTTGCGTGGGTGGATGTTGATGTCCCGCCATCTGAAGTTGGGGCGCTCAGGGGCCGGGAGAAGTTCTACAGCAAGGAATGTACTCTTCGGGTTGATGCCATTGAGAGTGTTTGTGAGCATGCTGTGAACTGGTTTGTGAGCAAGTACTGTGTCCAGGTCATTGACCTGAACTATGAGAAGATGAAGGAGTTTGAGGGCAGGGCTGCTTACATGGAGACCCTCGTGACAGTTTTCAATGACAAAGCTGTTGCCTGTAAGGAGAAGGCTAATGTTGTTAAGGACCGTTACAGTGCTGTTTTCAGTGAGGCTGATGATGTGGTGAAGAAGTATGCTGATGTTGTGCCTGTTGGGCGTGCACCTTCTTCACGGCTTGAGCAGCTTGTTTGTGAGCTTGCAGCTCTGATTGCAAAGGGAAATGCAATAGCTTCCTCCATTCCTGATGTGGTGAGTTGCAATTTCCATAATTATTAAGCACTGTACCTGCATTTTATACAGACAATAACATGTGGTGACCTACGATGAATGTTAATGTGTTGCAGGAGTAAGCTAAATGGACAGGTCTTTTGCCACGGCAGCAAGGTATGGCCAAAGGAAGGTGCCTCTTTTGCTGGGGGAAGTTTGGTACTTCTCCTACAACACGGCAATGCAGATTTGCTAGGCTATGTCATTTGCATCTTTCTTGTTTAGCAGAGCTCCTGATTCGGCTCAGTGGCTATGAAATGGAGTTGTCTGTCTAGGTCTGGAAGCTGCAGGTTATAGGTATAGTGCAGCCTTTTAGGAACATCTCGTTGCTATTGGGAGCTGCGTGGCAATGCTTTTGCAGTTGGAGTTTGTTTAGGCAGTCAGTGTCGTCTGGTATGATCATGGAGATTTGCAGGAACATGCTGTTCCTATTCTAAAGTACTCATTAATGACTGTGCCTGTAATATGGACATATACTTATATTTCATGCCATGTTACTGGTTCTTGGTTAGCTACAAAACGTGACATATCCTATTTGTGGTGGTGGTTGCTTATATTTGTGTTAAATGGAATTGCATGTGCTCTGTGAAATTAGAATGCAGAGGTGGTAACTCAGTTCGATGTGGAAGAATATTTTTGGGTTTTGTCATCTGTACATACAAAATGCAGGGTGATAATGTGATAAAGAAAGGGTTATGGTGCTGTGTTAGTAGTGTGCGGGAGGTGGTTGAAATGAGACCATATAAATTGCATACAAATTTGGACACTGTGAGTATGAAACTGGGTTCAATGAGGAATTTTTGTTGTATGGTCTACTTTAAATTACTTGGAATGATAGGAGACGTGCGTATAAGATGCAAAGATGATGAAATTTATGTTGCCTAATGTTAGATTAATGAATTGTGATAAAGAAAACCGACCTTGGAGATGGATTGGTGTCACGAAATTATAAGTTGGTTAGTAGCCTCTGACATGTCTGGCCGCCTCCTCTTTGGTTCTCTGTACTTATCTTTGGTAAGTAATAATATCAAATAGTTGCATACTCTGAGTTTATGTAGAGTGCGTGTATAACGGCTTTAGTTAGTCGCAGTGTGTGATATATGTCATGTTTTTTGATGGTTGTAGAGAGAGTACTATGTTTTATGAGATCTGTGGTGTTGGTAATATTTGGAGGCAATTAGTATTGAGAGTTTATGAGGACAGATATATTTCCGAACATTGTAAGAGCCGCCCTTCTCGTAATGATGTTCTGATTTTATGATTTTCATTTCTTTGCTATCTGTATATTTGGTGTGAGTGAGCAGTTGTTTTTTCATAGATTGTGCGGTGGCATGCCAATTTTGGCAGATCTTTTTGTATTCGCATAGAATGCACATATAAATGGCAATATAACATTGTAACCAGCAATATGGAAGTACATTGTTCAAATTGTGAATAAATAACAGTTGAAATAGTTATCACACGTATCCCGGATGGTACATTGTCTATAGAGTGCTTTTTCGTAATGATGTGTTGATTTCATGATCGTCATTGCTTTGTTTGCTTGTATAATTGGTGCGAATGAGCAATTGTTTTTGGACGTAATGAGCAATGGCATGGAAATTTTGTCAAATCCTTGTGTATTATGACAAAATGCCCATATTAATGGCAATATAACATTGTAACCCGGCAATATCGAAGCAAATTGTTCAATTTGTGACTAAATAACGAGTTGAAGTAATCATCACACAGATCTCAGGTGGTACGTTGTCTACAGAGTGCCGAATATATCGATAGTAATTACTTTATTTACATGCCATACTATACAGCCTCATTATATTGTGATAAATCATGGAGGCCACAAATCATTGTTTGACTGCATATAGTTGTATGGTCATGTGCAACAGCTTTAAGACACCGGTTGCAGGGGTGCAGTTGTGATGGCCTTCACTCTTCCAGATTCATCGCCTCACATAATTTGTATATTGTTAAGGTACCAATGATTACCAGAAATGTACGATGCTTGAAGTACTATTGCTCCCCCCTCTTTTTTTCGTTTTCTATAGTTTTGAATTCAGGCACTATAACGGTTTCAAAATTTTTTTCTTGGGAAGTGTGAATTTACCTGGAGGACTTGGAATTCTCCGGGGCACTTAGTTTATCAGCTCCCCGTTTCTTCCCTTTACGTTTTCCAAAGTCGTCCTCTGGTATCTGCAATGGGCTCATAAAACATGCTGTTTAGTTTCGAAAGAGCCAATTCATTACTTTGTTTCCAATATTTGAAGCGTTACCTGATCTACTGGTGTAGTCGTTGCAAGGTCGTGCTCTGCTATCTGCAGTAGTTACAAATAGCAAACTGTTTAGTTCCCAAAGGGCCTTTTATCGTTTTGTTTTCAGTTGTGGAATCACTATGTGCGATTTATTTAACCAATACCTGATCTGGTGACGTAGTCTTAGTTGTTTCTGACATGTCTCCGGCAACGGGAGTCGAAGGCGGATCCTACATAACGAAATAATATTGCCAGAAAGAAGGTATTGCCCAAAACATATCTGTCAATGCAATACGTATGTTGTTTCTGTTTAGTGCAATACCTGTGCATCGCCCTGTTTTGGTGTATCCGCAGCTCCTGCTGCAACGTTGTTGTCCAACTCCAGTGGTGTAAGTGCCTTGTAGAAATGGAACAGAAAAAACGCATTGCATAATGTAAGAAACTTTATCCTACATTTATATAGACTGATTCTTATAGAAATGTTGAACACATACAATGTTTGGTGCTGAGTTTGTGCTTTCAGGAGATGGCAGTGGCATAGTTAGAGTAGTAGTTGCCGCTACATGTGTTTTACTCAGGACAAAGGTTCACCGCCCGTGCTTCTGTCCCTAACACTGGCATAGAAAAATAGAATGTTATGGAATAATAATTTGTTGCTATGGACTGTGAACAGAGGTGCATTTGTTAAAAAAGAAGGGAACAAATAGTAGTCATTGCTGCCATACCGGGCTGGGGTGCCTCAATGGTCTCATTAACTACACCCAAGATTGCATCAACTTGGTATGAAATGTCCTGTCTCTGAAGAGACCTAGGTGATACACTAATACGCAATTGAAACTGGCGTCCATAAAGACCTGTTATCCTAGGTGGAAGAAAACTTGTTTGATTCCCATAGGTTGAAATGAGAGTCTCCACTAGGGCACCAATAAGTTCCTCCGCAGTTGGCCCAAAGAAAACCAATTGTATATATGCAGTTTCGTCTTCATCAGTACGATCTTTGGGGTCAGTGGCTATCATAGCAACAACATCATGCGTAAAAATGGAATTTTTATGGTTACGTGTAGGCAAGACCTGTGCAATTGTATAGATGCATTTTACCTTGGACCACCATCGTTCCCAGTGCACTTGTAGGTTTTGCATTTGTATGCGCCGTCAGTTAGCTCTGTCTTCTTATTGCACCTCTTGCATGCAAGGTACCACCATGATTGGTCAGGCAGGACATTCTTCAGTTTTGCACTAACGATGTATCTATTTGCCTATGAGGAAGAAGTTAGATTTAATACTGCAGTTGTTGTAACAGAAACGTTTACTAATAGTATGCTGACACATGACAAATCACATAGAGAACTTACGTAAATAGTGTGTGGATTAGTGAATTTTGAAAGTTCACGAATTGTGATTTCCTCTGGTGCAGCTTGGAGTGCACTTGGGCCATACCATGTTCTTTGGTGCAAGTCGCCAACGCAACTGGGAAGTACAAAAATTCGTTATGGTCAAAATTATGGAAGATGTAAAGGAAAGAGAAGGAAGTAGCTGTCGTGGGAAATGATGTTTTAAGTACGGAACATTTTTGTTACGCATGGTAATTAAATTACACTATTATGGCACATGTCACTCATGCTATGATTGTGCATTGCTGAATTGGTATGTAAACTACAACGAATTGTACATAGTGCATATTTTGGAAACCTGTTGTGAAGTGCTATTGCCTCAGAAATCTCAGGATTGGCATACCATCTGCAAAGAGTGGATCCTTGAAGAGACAGCTTTCCTACATATATCAATGCATAAATATCTTGTTTTGTATACTAATATAAGGTGCTTATGCAAAATATGCAGAATTCAGAATACATTGTTAACAAATTAGTACCATCAAAACGGCGGCATGTAACAGCAACAAAAAGTAAAACCACTGGCCCTTTCTTCGACATTTCCATGTATTGCTCTGCATCAAATTCATGAGCATGATTGCTCCATAGAGCCACCACTGCAGTTTCTCTGCAATAATATTTATATGCAATGGTTATATTTGGTGTAGAACCTGACATTGATTATGTAATGCATGTGCACTAAAGCTTACCCAAATTCATTAACAATATCGACATTTCTCAGTGCCTTTATTCCTTTGGGTGTGCTCTGTGACTTTACATGGGAACATCCTTTGAAAACACCGATAGCATCTGTCAATATTTAGAGGATTATATAAGTTCAGATTTATATGATCGAATTATGGCATATGCGTAGTGTATTAAGATATCATATAGTGGAGCCACATGGTACAAAAGGTTTGGAAATGGTACCTGAACAGTACTTTGTTTCATTGACTCGGGTGCCCAACACTTCAAAGGAGGCCAGATTGTAAGCGTATTGAGGAAACTGTGGTGGTGCAGGATTGATTTCATACAACTTTGTGTGAGCAGTGAAACGCATGGAGTAGGGATGGACAACGGGCCTGTACACATCACGGGCATTGCGCACTTGGAAATACTGGATGTAGTAAACGGAGCCTTCTGTTAGTCTGGGTAAGAACTGTGGAATCCAAATCTCTGGAATGGCGCCGTCCATCGCAGTACCCTGCATTTGGGGAATTAAAGTATGTCAGGATTGGTATAGAACATTTTTGTTGCATAGTCCAAATGATTTGTACAGCTGAAATCGAACCTCTTCATCAAGAAGGATTAAATCCAGGCGACGAATCTTGGTTGGATCATCTGGATTGAGGTATTTCGAGAAACGAACTACTCTAACACGGACTGTCCACTGCTGCGAACCGGCATCAACATTCTTGAGCAGTGTGTAATCCATGGTTCCTGCAGGGAAAGTATAAAAATATATAAATACAGATTAAGCACAACGTAAGAGCAATAGCATAGGGAACACAAAATTTGGATGGCCTATTAGATGGAAACACGGATTTATAGATGCAATACATGAAGAGGTAAGGACAAAAGATACAACTGATAGCAACAAACTATAATTCAATGTGATTTTGCTAGAGCCCATACATTATGATTGGAAACAACACTCTATACATATTGTAGAATTTCTTCGTAAACAATGTTTCGAGTAATTGACACAGGCTCGCCATCATCATCTTCCAGAAGTATTTTTAGTCCTTGGGGTGAGCTGACTCTTGATATCGCAACATATAATTGACCATGTGTGAAGACTGGTTCACGAAGGTAAACACCAACCTTTGCTAATGTTTGGCCCTGGCATTTATTAATTGTCATAGCATAGCAAACTCTAATAGGAAACTGACGACGCTGTAATGTGAAAGGCCATTTAGGGCTCTTGCCATTGAGTATAATACGTGGTATGCAAACTATATCTCCAATATGGTTTCCAGTCATAATTTGGCCCTCAAGGACATGATCGTCAAGGCGTTCTATGAGGACCCTTGTTCCATTGCATAGCCCAATGGACTGATTTAAGTTTCTCAAGACAACTACGGGCATTCCAACTTTTAAGCGTAGCTTGTGCTGTGAGAAATTATTAAGAGATATAGAATTTAGGAATTCTGGTGGATACAACATGTTAAAGTCAGATGGCTGCTCTGTTCCATTTGCAATGGAGTCAGAACTTAAGTACTCACGCACGCATCCAGGTACCTTTGTAGTCATGAGGTCATTCACCTCATCAACAATACTATTCAATGGGCAAACAATGCATCTCTGTGCAAGATAAGTCACGTTTCTATACAGCAAATGGAAATCATCATAGATAGCAGCTATAATTGCTGGTATCTTGGGTCCAGGTGGTGTGAGGATGAAACTCTGAGGAATTTGGATCCATGTTCTATCTGTTTCATTGCCTTGAGATATAGAAGGCACACGACCTTCCCCAATTTGCAGTACCCACTTGGCAAAACTGTCCATTTCAGATTTCTCTCTGGGTGGTAATGCGGGATTAGATAACCTCATGTTTATAGATAACCGTTTGACCTGAATGTGCTCCCAAATATAAGAACCTAATAGAGAAGCCTTTATAATATCAGACCGAGTTCCACCCTCAACAACTGGGAGGACCTGCCTAAAATCACCGCCAAATAAAATTGGTTTGCCACCGAATAGTAAAGAAGCATTTGCAGGTTGTTGTATTGATAAAATATCGCGAAGAGACCGATCCAATGCCTCGAAACAATGCCTATGGCTCATTGGTGCCTCGTCCCATATAATTAAGGAGGTTCTTTCCAGGAGGCCGGCAAGCATAGTGCCTCTGCCTATACCACAAATGCTACTATCATGGATATCCAAAGGAATTTTGAATCTAGAATGGGCAGTACGTCCACCCGGAAGAAGTAAAGATGCAACACCACATGAAGCTACAGCAAGAACAATATGGTCTTGTGATCTTAAAATAGCAAGAATTGCACGCCATAGAAATGTTTTGCCCGTCCCGCCATGACCAGAAACAAAGTAAGCAAATGGTTGGCGTTTGTACACTGCATGAATAACTTGTTCATATATATATTTCTGTTCTACATTAAGGGACATCTCCATGTCTGCAGCTTCAGCAGCTAGCTGTGCACGGTCATAGGACAGTTCTTCAAGAATAAGTCTATTACCAGTACATTCTGATAAAGCAAACGATGCATGAGGGAGATCATATGCACCTATGGATAGGCCGTTATTACAAAACATGTTAGCCAATTCTTTCATCAATGCAGCCTCAAGAACTGTATCGGGTGGCACATAGGAGAAATTATTTATAGAAACCCGCAGACGATATGTAATGTCGTCCGCCATGTATTTCCAATATTTGTCAAAGAGGGCTCTAACATTACCAACATCACAATAGACTAAAATAGTCATGAATAGATTTCTAAGTTGGTATGGTGTTGCCCACACAATGGCCTCATCAAAAACAGATGACCACTCCGTGTCATCTCCGATTAGACCACGGGCCTGGCAAGCTTCTCTAAAAGTAGGATAGATTGTCCCTTGAAATGTCCTAATATCTTCATAACTTTTACAACCTTTAGCAACCATGAGAAGCATACGAAGGTAGAAAGTTTCACCAGCTGTTGGGTGAACGTAACGAAGCCTACCTAATTTAAATCCTCTTTTTCGATCAGTCCACATCTTTGCAGTTGCATCCCATGTATATTTGCCTGGGAATTGGCAATATGTAAGTTCATGTGCACGGTTGCACTGCTGATTAGTAACAAACCATTCAGTAAGAGAGCTCATCTGTGAGCCAGGGTCCTCAACAACATCAGTAAGGTTGTCTTCTTCATGTACAGTTACAAAATTCATACCAGGGAGATGTACTACTAAGCGCTCTACAGGTGGATACTTCCCGTGTATCTCAAAGCCAAACAACCTCCATGTTGCTTCACAGCAAGAAAGATATCTAGATTTCATATACTCGGCGATCTCATCAATACCATTTTCTGCTTCAATATCTTCGGTTGCCACGTGTGTCGAGAGAATTTGTGTTTGGTATTGTTGAGGATGTTGTTCCCACTAACCTAGCTCTCACACGGTCAACACCCTTGTTGACATATTTAAATAAATACTTGATAAGGTATGTTTTATTGCAGGATTCAACATTTATGTGGGCCTGGTATTTTTTTAGGAGTGATAAGTTATGTGGGACGACCCATCGGTTGTCTAATTGCACATTGTTCTTCCAAACAGTAAGACCATTGTCACGCCGACGATAAAGTGGAAACCCATCTTGATCAAATGATGTCTCGGGTCTAAATGGTTTGGGATATCTCTTAGAACATGTACCGTCTCTCATGCATGGGCTGTTGGGGTTTGCGGGTCCACATGGACCATGAATCATGAACTCTTGAACTAAAGAAAACCCAAGGGGATCTAACTTTGGATCTGGAAGTTCAGCTGAAATATGCTTATCCACATCCTGAACACAAGGTTCCCGTCCCGTATCAGATTGCCACACAAGAATATGAGAATGAGGAAGACCACGTTTCTGGAACTCATTAGTGTGAGCAACTATATATAATTAAAAAAAGGGCAAATGGTTAGGTAGCTTTAGACATACCAATACCAAATGGGTATGCAAACAATAATTAAGGTTGTATGCAGAATTGAAATGTGGGGCCTTGTATAACTAACCTGCACATACAGGGCCAAAGATATGACCCTGTCTAATATCAGCAAGTAATTCTTCAAGCTTCATGTGAAAAACCCTAACTACCATATCACCTCTATCAGATGGCTTTTGTCCAGGCTCAAAACGTATTGCTTGAGCAATTTCAGGCCATTTTGAATTACATGTGAATGTGGTGAATTTGTCAGGTGGCCCGTACGTACAACATATGGCCATGCAGTCATGAAAATTTTGTTGCATGTATCGTTTACTCCCTATATAGGATGCAGGCAATGTTCGTTTGATACCTACTTCCTTGCCCGTGGAAGCACCTTGCCCCCTAGCATCGGAGATGCCTTGGAATGTTTCACAACGCAAAAGATCTTGATTAAAGAAAAGGTAACTCAAACGACTTGCCTCTACACAAGAGAAGGAATTGACCTGATATTGTTGGGATAGACGTCCATAGCTAAGAGCAGGATTTGGCTGGCCACATCGATAATGCATTTGATAAGCATAGTATTCCATCATGGAGACTTTGTCACGACCTACAATAGGCCCATCAATCTCTCTGAATTTAATGTTTGTGTGAAACCCGGCTTCACCATATGGGAATAGCAATGGATATTGCAGTGACATTAGAGCAGGATGAGTAGGTGAAATATGTTTGAGATCATGAGAATGCGCCTCAACCACAACATCAAACTCACAAACATTTGCAGATAGATCACCGATAAGAAGTCCTGCCAATTCAGGCACGGTAGGAAGACAATATGGATCACCATGACCATTAAGCTTCCCCGCTAATCTAAGAGCAACCTCTGGGGCTGTAGGAGAGAGCAACCGATCACGTGCCATTCTAAATTGATGGACCAACGGATTGTGCTCATTTAGCATTTGAACCAGATCAAAAACAATTCTTGGGTCAGGCTGGTCAGTCCCCTCTGGAGAGAAAATATTTAAGCGGTTCTGGAGTTCATTTTGGGTATCATAAATATAGAGTTGAGCATACTCGGGACGCTTCCCAGGTGCAGGCAAGAGGGAACCAATACGATGGTGCACTACACCATTAATCCGAAACACATACGGCCCATCACCAGTATTAATAGATTTATCCACGTGTACTCCAAGAGAAGTAAATGCAAAAAGAGAATTATATTGCCGGATAAGACGCATGAAAGCATTGCATCGAGCACCACCTTGGAAAGTTGCTAGATCAAGTAATGGCTGCGGATGTTTTTTTGGAGTAGGAAGACAGACAGTCCCTCCACGACAGCATAAGGTATAGGCTATGTGACGTCGAGTACTGTGACTTTCAATTCTTTCTTGATACCAAAATATGGCAGAGCAATAGGGGCAAACATAATCAGGGCCACCGTAGTAGGACCGACCCACGCACGTGGCTGGAAAGATTTAGGAAACAGTTTGGAAATGTAGCCCACATGAGAACAGTGATTGTTGAGACCCCTCCAAAAAAAAGGTATGAGGAAGTGTACAGAATG
This sequence comes from Chrysopogon serrulatus, assembly GCA_015844335.1. NCBI lineage: Eukaryota > Viridiplantae > Streptophyta > Magnoliopsida > Poales > Poaceae > Chrysopogon > Chrysopogon serrulatus. The sequence goes on along the minus strand of JADLZL010008222.1, from coordinate 1,717 downwards.
GCCATGTTACCTTTGAGCATGTCAATGTATTCTTTAGGAAAAGAAATGACAGGTTGTAGGAATGGAGCACGCAAGAGACGATCTACATGCACGTAAAGATAATGGATACAGGTTTGGAGGGACAAAACCATTGACAACAAAAAAAAGAAACGGACCATGCTTGGCAGCTGCCTTGATCTTATTACATTTGATTCTGTAGGCCCGATTAACTTTTGATTGAGCAGGTGGCACTATAGGACAGAAGTGATCACCTAAAGTAGACACACAGAATAAATGAGGAGAACGATGAGTCTTAAGATCACACAACAGTGGGGAGTAAGACTTGTTTAATGTAGCAAAGACGAAGTAGTGAAGATTCAATGAAATACTAACGCAACACTGCCGGCCAATTGACCACAGAGGCACGAGCAGAACGGTCTGTCCACCAAGAACGTACAGGTAGTGCAAATATGAGGCAACAAATAGTGGGGGAAGAGCACAACATATTTCAATATAACGATTTGGAGGCAAATGGGAGAACACACCAATTCCAGAAACAGAAGGCACGGACACACTAATGTGTGGGACACGCCGATGCCGCACACGGCGCTGTCTTTGCCTAGGCAAACGTTGAGCAGTACTGGTACGGCGCGCCCCCGTAGAGGGCATTGTACAAATAGGTTAGTGAACTACATAGAACAATGAAACAGAACCAGAGTTGCAGTGTCACACATGCCTACAGGACATTAAGAATTGCAATACCGCGATAATGATTAACATATGTAGCAGTGCACTTCCCAGGTTTGTTACGACAATAAGCATGTATAAACATAAGGGAGCAGTAGGAACAGTAATAGCAAGAACACACAGCAATGTAACGTAACCGTAGTTTTGTATATAGTAGTGGACAACAGTAATCTCCGAACAAACGCACCTATGTGAACGCGAGCCGAAATCAATGCGTGGGGAGGTCACAGTGTCACCGCGAATGCAGATCTGGAGCTGGAACCCTAGTCAGCAACAGGAAACGAAAATGAATCCAGAGCATAGGAAGAGCAGGGAAACGAATCAGGAAGAACAAAGGAAATAGATTTGAGCAATGTAAGCAAACAATGCAAGAAGGGGCGACGCAGGAGACAACAGCAGCAAGCGCAGTCAGTACCTAGACGAAGAGGAGCAATGGCGACGGAGGTAGGAGCCCCTGAAACAAAAGGCACCAAATATGAGGCAGCATAGACATGAATAATGAGAGAAGAAAACGATAGGGAATGAAATGAAGAGAAGCAGCTTACGAACACCTGCAGCGGGGAATGGCGGAACGGCGGAGGAGCGGCGGCGGAGTGCAGGTGCAGTCAATAGGGAAGAAATGGAGCAGCGGCAGGAGTGAAGAGTGAGGAGTGAGAAGTGAGAAATGCAAGATAGGAGCGGCGAGTATGAGATAAGGACAGGCCCGTGACCTGGGTCCATGAGTAAAGAGAAGGCGGTGGCACGAGAACCACACAAAGGCAGTGGCCCACAATAATGGTGGACAGAGGAACGTTGAAGGCACATCGACAAATATATTAAAATGCGAGAGGTGTACGTTGAAGGATTCGTGGCAGCAGGTCATTGCACAACGGACATCAGATGCGCTAGGAAGCCCGGGATTCTTACCCCAATAAGGATGTAGATATTGCTCGGCACGAATTCATGCATGACGTCCAAAAACTTTATTTGTTTATTTTACCCAATCATATAT